>JAWNNP010003530.1:0-13983 GCA_035044805.1 Leucophenga maculata | reverse complement strand
TCATGTATTGCTGCTGCACCATAACACATTTGTAATCGATTGCATCAAAATTTGTCCGGGTTATTTCTTGTCACCCTGTATATTTGGTAGATTAAAGTCCCCTATGACAATGTGCATCAAATGTTATGCAAGATATGGACCGATAAACGAATACCTATTGACTGGAATCTCAGCTATCTTTGTCCTATCATTAAGAAACGAGACCCCACTGTGTCCTTTCAATCGAATATAAAATTCTGTCGCGCGTATTAGTTATAGCCTGAAGCCATATTAGGATTGAAAGTGCAATATCAGACCGAAATAGTCGACCAGTGACCAAATATTTACATTACAAGTACAAGTCCTGAAAAAGATCAATGAGTTTAATATAGACACACCACACCAACGATTACATAGCCGCTTTCCTGTCTGCACTAGGTATGCCGGCAAAGATTGTTCGTCTTTGCATGATAACAAAAAAAAAAAAAATTGTCAGGGTAGGAATGAATCTCTCCGAACCCTTTGATACCAAGAGAGGTTTCATGCAGGGCATTGCTCTGTCGTGCGATATTTCCAATCTTCTGGTGGAAATACGCCAGTGCCGGTACATACAGAGTATGTCGGGCTTATCTTCCAAAAGGAAGTTATGCTGCTCGCATACGACGATGACATTGATATAATCGGTACACAATGTGTTCGCGGAGATTGAGAAACAGTCTCGGTTCAAGAGTCAAACGATGAATGAGGAAAGGACCAAGTACTTGGTGTCTTCTTGCACGCCATCATCACGTTTTGGACGGTCTATTGCGATGGACAATTTCAACTTTAGTGTTGTAAAAAACGTCGTCTATCTTGAATCCGAAATAACCAGCAACAACAACGTCAGCCTGGAGATCAGACAAAGAATCACGCTTGCAAACAGATGCTATTTCGGGCTGAGCAAGCAAATTAGAAGTAACGCCCTCTCTCGAAAAACAAAAATCAAGATCTATAAGACGCTGATACTTCCGGTCTAACTGAATGGCGCAGAGGCAGTCTATTAGAGGAATATTCTCCGCAGGATTTCTGGTCATATTAGAGTCGGCGACGAGTTTAAGTCCGGTTTGAACGGCGAGAGTCGATGAGCTTGACATAGTCCAACCCATAAAATTTCAGCGGCTGCACTGGACTGGTCACCTTATTCGAATGGATGAAAAAGTTCCAGCAAACATGGTTTACATGAGGGCCCAAGCTCAATAGGTGGACGACAAAAAAAGAGGATGACCGGGCACGCGTTGGAATGACCAGTTATGGAGAGATCTTATCGTACTTGACATTCATAACATCTGGCACCAGCGTGCACAAGACCACAGTAGCTAGTGCACCTTTCTAAATGCGTAATAAGTAAGTAAACCCATTTAGTGATCCGAATGGGATCTTTACGAATAATTTTACTAAAAACTATGTAAAATACAACAAAATTGGCTTTTTCAGAAATAAAATTAACTACAACTCATTTTTTCATACTATATAAAAACCCAAAAGGGTGGGCCGATATGCATGGAGGCTACCCCTTCAAGTGGTGCAATCTGCATCTAAATGTAATATTTTTTATTGATTAACGTAAGATAGACTGAATTAGGCGTTTCTAACAACAGTAATATACATTTTTTTTCATACAAAAATTCAGTAGGAGGAACTTCACAAATCCACACCAACAAAAATTTGGCTAATGCCGAAATGAAATATTGATGATAAAGAAGCTAAAGCAGTTTTACGATGTTATGAAAGGGTTTGTGTCCGAACACTTCATGAAACACGATAATAGCTATGTTCATTGTACTCCGAAGAATTAAGGACAAATCTTTAGCTGAACATGCACCAGAATATGTTATCTCTACTGCGAAACAATATTTACGCCTACCACCGCGACGTGTCATGATGTGTGAAAAAAAGTCTACTATACTACTTAGTGTTTCCACTCATTTAATCGCTGCTGTTTGCGTAGTTTATGGCTCAATGCTTTTAGGATTTTATCGCACTCCTTGTAGTCTCAAATTGCAGCCTGTACACATACGTACAAGAATTTAGTTGTCAACTGCTAACACATTTCGAGCACAGATATAAAACCACAATGAAAATGTCAATGTTAAGTAAAGTTCTCATACGATTTGATTATGGTCATGCATCGTTTAGGAGATGCCGTGACATGCTGGACAAGCAAATGTATTCTATATATGACATACAGTGCGTTCGGAGCCTGAAGTTAAGATGCATTGTTCTTGACAACGGTTTTTGAGTTTTGAAATACATGACGTCGAGTATTTTGACACAATCACATTTTGGCTTTAACCAAAAGGAAAATGTCAACTGAAAAAAATTGAACAAAATATTACGATTAAATTTACATTTTTGACCAAATTTTTAGATAAATATACAATTTATAAATAAAGTTTATAAATAAATTTGATGATTCTATACTAGAGGACTAGTATAGTGGAGAGATGTAAGAACTAATTTATAAAATTATGATTTCCATGATATTTTGATGGACGCATATGGACGAATCAATTGCTATCTTCTTAGCCCCTGATTTTCTCCGCATATATGCGACAGTGACAAACTTTCTATTTAAGTTTATTTCAAAAAAAAATTTTGTTATTGAATAAAACTAAAATCAAGCTTTTATAGCAAAAAAAAGTAACTAAAAACAAAATATTCTTAAAACATGTTGAAAGTGTAATTAAAAATATTATAGAATGTTCTAAAGGACTCCCGGTAAGTTTTAAATGTAAGAACCTTGAATTAATAAAGAAGATTTTTTTCGAAATAAATGTACGGATTTCCTGTGCAAAAATGGCTACAAATATAATTTTCAAAATAGTGTCCATAGCTGGTCACAACTTTTTCCTACCTTTCTAGCAATTTTCGCTTTCGTCTCGTATTTTGAGGCTATCCAATAATCGATAAATTTTTTGCAATGTTCTGATGAAATAAAATTCTGTTGGTACAGCCCATATTTCACCGGCCCGAACCAGTACTAGTCGGAAAAAACAATGTTTAGAGAATACGGCGTGTAGGATAGAACATTCCATATCAGCGGTTTTGACCGTTCCAGCAACATGTGGCCAAGCATTTTCATGCTGCAAAATCATTTTGTCATTCATTTCTTCCTATATAGAGCATCAATTATAATTCTTCGTCTTCAAACGTTTTAGGTTGACCCTGCCGATTTTTCAAATAGAGCCTGTTCTCCGTAACTTCCATTAAGAATATGTGACCCTTGGCCGGTTTTTTCTTCATATTAAAATAATGAAAAAGAACTCCATATTAAAGTGAAAACTTTAATATGCAACCACCTCAAAACCTCATATCAAGCTGGGGTGGATCCAGATGGCAGCCTAAAGGCCTGTTGTAGCATACAACAGAAACTGAATTCAGTACATTTGCAACTGAAACTGTTTCCGTTTCTGTTGTATGCGAAAACAGGCCAGTTTTATGTTCAATTAAGTTTCTTTAAATTAGTTTTATTTTTTCCAATAACATTTTTACATAATATTCCTTGATTCCAACGTTGAAGTTGTATAGCCCAAAAACCAAAACGGTTGTTGATTTATTTTTTATTTTTAAATTTCCCAAACTAACCAAAATCATGTGCGAAAGGATTAAAGGAAAACATAAAGGAATAATTTTAATTTAATTTAATTTATTTATCCTCACTTAATGGTTATTCACAATGTAACTAGCATCTCTTAACTGAACTGAACATCGAAAAACATTAATAGTGCTGAGTTTCTCTGATCAGGTCTTTAGTTGGATTTGTTGTTTCTTCTTTAAAGGTCGTCCTTTATATTATGAAAATTACCATGTTCGGCCTGTCTTTGAAGTGTATCCTGACAGACATACTCAGCTGTAGAGCACCGGAACACCATTTTCGAGGTTGTCAACTGACTCATTCATTGAACAAGCAATCTGTGAGGCGCGAGTTTCCAATTCACATATTGTGTCTGTACGTTCAATTTTTCCAAGCTACTGCGAAACAATTTGTCAGATACTGACTTGCATCTGTCGAAGAAACTTCTGCCGATATTCACTATATAGGTGGCAGAGGGTGCTGATAGCGTTAGGATTATTTTAAATAAGAAAAAGGAGTGACAACAAAAATGGAGCTACCTATACATACATATTTATTTATTTATTTATATTAATTACAACTACATAAATTTAAACAGTTGCTTAACAAATATTATAAGACAATGTTACTCACTGAACATCTTTTTTATAAAACTTATCGCTAAAAAAGAGAAAAGTTTCGACCACTCAGAATCGCGGAGGATTTTTGTTTGGTCACCCAGTTGACCGACTGTGCCTCGACTCACAGTCATGGAGTGGTCCAAGCAGTCGCAATTACAAATCAAAAGATTAAAATGAAAAATGAAATAAAAAAGAAGAATCAACTTACCCACAAACGAGGAACTTAAAAAAAATTAATTTAACAAGAAAAAAATAAAACTGAAAGGTTTCTGTTTTTTTTATTATATACTTTATTAGCACCGTACCAGACCGTATCAGACAGGCTACTCGATCAAATCGACCATGTGCTGATTAGCAGGCCACAACTGTCTATTATATAGAGCGATCACAATCTAATTGTTGGACGGTTACGTCTACGTCCAGAAGAAGTCAGAAGGCAACAGAAACGCACACACATCTTCAACCTGGACGGCCTGGAAACATCGAACATGATCCAACGGTACCAAGAAGAACTGTCCTCTGTCCTCGCGCGTCATAATTCTACACCAACTTGAAAGCAATCCAAACAGCATGCTCTCAAGCTACTGAGAAAACGGTTGGCTTGCAGCACTTCAGACGAAAGCCGTGGATCAGTAATCACCACCTATGCTCTGATTGAGGAGCGCAAGCTATTAAAATACAGTTAAATGCGAGTGCAAATATTTCACCTATCAAGGCAAGGCAAGGGTACAGCCTATTGTCAGTCGAAGACCAACTGACACGCTGTAAGGAGTTCTTTGAAATCGATGACACTGAGTCAGAAACTCCAGCCATTTCCAACACCGGGCAGCGTCGAAACCCTGACAGCAGAAGTATTTCTACTGACCCGCCAACTGGGGACGAAATAACCCTGGCCTTCAGCAAGCTAAAAAAAACAAAGCTGCTGGATCAGATGGTTTACCGGTCGAACTGCTTAACACCATCTCACGCTCCTAATTATTTGTGCTGCATGGATATCTGCGGCCATTCCAGATGACTGTAAGGAGGGGATGATTGTCACTATTCTAAAATAGGGAGACATAAGTCAGTGCACAAATTAGCGTGGTATAACGCTTTTAAACTCCATCAAAAAAGTACTGGCCTTCGACTTCTTAGCAAGAATCTCGCCAACTTTAAACACCCAATTACGGCGAGAACAGAATGGGTTCCGACCAAATCGGTCTTGTGTAGACCACATTGACACACTACGCATCATTGTGGAACAATCGGTCGAGTAGAGGTGCCTTTTATACCTACTTTTTGTGGACTTTGAGCGGGCGTTTGACACCATCAATAGAAACGCGATATGGAGATCATTGAGTAACTCTGAGGTTTAAAGGCAACAACAGCACCAATTTCATCATAAACATTCATAGTGTTCCTCGACGGTGTTCTAAAACGCACAAACGCGAAGGTGCCAGAAGATCTACAGTGGATACTTAGCGAAGCTTAGCGTCTTAGAGTATGCTGATGATATCTGCTTCATGATGCAAACGCATAGTGATGCTGCAGCGAAGCTTCGGAGTTTGAAAGCTAAGCTGACGGTCGAACTTAGCGACAGCACCATGGTCACCATTAAAAATGTTGAGAAGTTCCCCTATCTTGGCAGTAATATAACAGTAGATGGGGTGGAGCGATAGACTCAGCTGCGCGTATAAGCAAAGTGCGGTTTGCTCTTTGAAAACTCGACAAAGTATGGCGCTCATGTACGCTTTTATTGAGAACAAAATGAAAAATATGCAACACCAGTATAAAACCTGTACTATTATTGCGAAAAGCTTTCGTTAACAAATTTCTAAGGATTTTCTGCCAGAAACGCTGATCTATGGCAAGCAACAAATACCGAACCTATCAACATTGAAATAAAAAGACGCAAGTGGAATTGGATAGGTCACACTTTTGTGCAGAGAAGACGACAACATTGCAAAGATGGCCTTCCAGTGGAACTCACAAGGCAGCTGTCAGAGAGGATTCGCACTGTCCATGAATTAAGTGTCCTAGCAGCTGATAGAAGTCTTTGGAGGGCATTTGTTTTCGCTCTATGCTCAAACTAGGAGTATTACTTTAAGTAACTTTGTAATAAGATTTGAAGTATTAAGGAATTACAAAAATAAATTAAAAAAAAGCTGCAATGCTAAATCTCTTAGGCAACTCGAGGGATTTCAAACCAACCAAAGCATGTTTTCGTGACACCGGGAATTGGAATTTGGTTGAAAAGGGTTTTACGTGACATGGCCGAATAAAATAGAATAGCATATCATAGTGTTGTTCTTTAAATTGTATAAATTGGCGGACACTAAAAAATATTTGCTTTTTTTAGTTGTAATTCAAAATTATTTACATTTCGTCTCTTATTATAAAAAAAAAAATTCATTTTTAATTTGTTTCGCCCAACTAGGCTAATAAATCAAAATTAAAAATAATAACCAATCCAACAGAATTTCCCTTTCGATGTACGTGACATGCCCGAATGTATCCCGTTCATCATATAAAAATATTGTCGAGGAAACAACGAAAATCTGTTAAACTAATATGAACTGAAACAAAATTCTATATCAAACATTTATTCATTGGTCGGACGACCATCGACTCGACTCCATCGTCCGTCGTTCATGTATTATTTACATTTGTGTGCCAACTCAAATACAGCGCAAATAAAGCCGCACAAATGTCGCCTTCCGCATACAATGCCAAACCGATCTCGTTTCGAATCCACACTCTTGGCCATTCAAAGCGAGACAGGGACTTTGCCTGCAGATGACTTTGTACATATGTACATATGAATGTATGTACTATATGTATTGAACGTGGAGGGGGCTGTCATTTTCGGGCGAAAAGTAGTACTAAGAAACAGATAAACTTGCGCAAACAATGAACAATTGACTTGAACATGAAGCATTGGGTGAGTTAGTGAAGTCGAGTGAGAGATTGAGAATGCTTGGTGGGGCGTAGATGTCCTAAACAAATATTCTGCTAGTTTGAATGAAAATGCTGATGTTATGCCAGTAGTAGTGAAGTGGAGGGTTGTACGGGATAGTAAAATGGAATATATGGAATGGCAAATCAAAGTTCAGGTCAACGCTGCGTTTCGCATTTGAGGGCGCCGGGTCGACTGGCTAACTCGTACAATAGTTCTTTCCTTGCAAAAGCAACAGGAATTGGCTGCGTATTTGTCTTCATTACACATACATATTTACACAACTTCAATGTACATATGTACAAAGTATTTACATAGATATAAAACATTGCTCTTGGTAGGAGCTTGTATGGAATGTGATTTGTCATACACATAAACATTTGTTGACAATCAAAGTTGTTTACTACTTTACAACTCCAAAGAAAAAATAAGTTTTATGCGTTCCAAAACTTATTCTTGTTCCGAATTTACAGATTAGTGCATAAATAGTTAAATAATGCATATAAGCTACAAACTACATTACAAGACACAAACAACCATCAGTGTTGTGGTTGATAGAATAATTATATTCTCTTATATGTATGTATTTTACCTGTGAAGCCACTGATTTCCATGGATGTTAATTTAATTTAAACATGTGGAGTCAGATGCTTTATGTCCATCCGTTTCAAATGCAATGAAACCTCATGAGCTTACTGTTGTGGCTTCATGTCAGTTGTTATATATTTCCATGAAGCTCATATCAAGGCATACCCAAGTTCGAAGCTTGTTTCTTCCCGCAATGATTCGGTAATTGTTCTGACATCGCTGTTTGATGCACTGCTCACATCTTGTTTTTGGCCAAATTGCATTGTTGTACTTGAATATGTGTATAAAAAAAACGTGCTTCATAGCGAAACGTATTTGAATTTTTTTTTTTTCTTATTTCCCATCGTTTTATACATCTGTCTAAATGTCACACAGTACACTCTAAAATAATTTTAATTTAAGGGATAAGAATAATTTTCAAAAGAACAATTTCTTCAAATTATATTAGTATAGGGATTAAAATAGTTAATACTGGAATTTATGCATCCACTTCAAACAGCTAATACTTACGGCTGTCCCACTGTTCACTGTAAGTAGTGTAGCATATATAGGCTTGCACAACAATTAATTTTACAAAATATGTTTAGATTAACACTATAAAATGTTGGGTAAATCCACTGATCGGATACTTTTAAGACGTCATCTAATTGTGAATTCCAGGAAGGGTATGTTGTTCCACTCGGTGTTGGAATAAGCCATAATTCTGTGATGCATTCTGCTTACAGTTACTATTTCCTCTTTTTTGATTATTGCCGTTGAATAATATCATTGTTTGATGTGTTCCATATCTGAGGACCGCAAGTCCAGATGGGTTTAATAATACTTACTTACATACTTCCTTAAATAAGCGTCAATCGTCTTCCGTTCATAGCCGCATTTAGGAAGGCCAGCCTCTATAGTCTAGTGTGCGCTCGCGCCAGTCATTTTGAATGCCAAGTACGGAGGAATCTCTCCATACCTGGTCATTTCAACGCGTGGCCGGTTGTCCTCTATTTCGGCGTCCACCAATCAAGTTTGGGCCCCCCATGTAAGCCATGCGTGCTGGTGCTCTTTCATCCATTCGAATGAGGTGCCCAGCCCAGTGCAGTCGCTGGAATTTTATGCGCTGGACTATGTCAACCTCATTGAATAGCTCGTACAGCTCGCTGTTCATACGGGACCTAAACTCGTCGCCGACTCTAATAGGACCAAAAATCCTGCGAAGAATCTTCCTCTCAAAAACTTTCAACGCTGTTTCATTTGACTAAACCACGGTCCATGCCTCTGCGCCATACAGGGAGTGTCACCGTCTAATAGGTATTGATTTTTGTCTTTCGAGAGTGGGCTTTACTCTAATTTGCTTGGTCAGCCCGAACAAGCATCTGTTTGCAAGCGTGATTCTTTGCCTGATCTCCAGGCTAACGTTGTTGGTGCTGGTTAGCTCGGATCCAAGATAGACGAAGTTTTGTACAACACTGAAGTTGAAATTCTCCATCGTCACTGACCGTCCAAGACGCGATGACGGAGTGCGAGAAGACAATATGTACTTCATCTTGTCCTCATTCACCGCTAGACCCATGAGCCGAGACTGTTTTTCAATCTCTGAGAACGCCTTGCTGACTCGCCATTCCTGCGTACCGATGATATCGATGTCATTGTCATAAGCGAGCAGCATCACTTCTTTCTGGAAGATCGAACCCGACATACTCTGTATGTACGGGCACTGGCATAGGATGTATTCCACAAAAGATTAAAAAAATCACACGACAGAACATCGCCTTGCCTAAAACCTCTCTTGATATCGAAGGGGTCGGAGTGCATTTTCCCCACCCTGACCTCGCTTTGTGTGTGAGATAGCATCGTCATGCAAAGACGGACAATCTTTGCCGGGATACCTAGTGCTGACAGGGCGTCGAAAGCGGCTTTATAGTCAACAAATAGGTGGTGTGTGTCGTTGTTAAACTCGCGCGTCTTTTCCAAGATTTGGCGTAATAGGAATATTTAGTCACTGGTCGACTTTTTAGGTCTGAATCCACTCTGATATCATTCTCTCAGTGAATCCTTATATGGCTTCAGTCTATTACACAATACGCGTGACAGAAACAAATAACCGATGGAAAGGAGGTTGGCGCAAACAGCAGGGTCTCTTTTCTTAAAGATATGAAAGAGAACACTGAGATTCCAGTCATTGGGTATTCGTTTATCGGACCATATCTTGCATACTAGTTGGTGCATACTCCTAATCAACTCTTCGCCTCTGGCTCCTCAGAGGCTGCCGCTTTGTTATTTTTCAGCTTTTTAATAACTGAACTGACCTCTTTATAATCCGGTGGCTCTACAATAGTGTCAACATTAACTGGTGGTTCCGGTGTCAATTCTCTTTCGGCAGAATGGTGTGCTTCATCGCCTCCGAGTAGGTTAGAAAAATGACTCCTCCATAATCTCAGTGATTCCTGTTCATCAGTAACCAGATTTCCATTATCCTTCAGTCAGACGCTTGACCTTTTGGTAGAACTTTCGAGCTTCATTTCTATAACGTAACATCTCAACATCCTCAAACTCCCACCTTTCTTGCGTCTGAAACGGCGTTTCTCCTTTCTCCGTTTCTCTCGATATCGCTCTCTAACAGCTCGCGTTGCTCCCGACTGCAGAGTTCGCTGATAGAAAGTGTTCTCTCTGCAGTAGCATTGCGACACTCCTCGTCGTACCAAGAATTCTTCACAGGTTTTGTATAACCAATGACATCTTTGGCAGCCCTATCCATGGAGCGGGTGATATGTTTCCACTGCTCACATATATCTCGAGAAGACAGAGAGGTGCGTGCGGCGTGGAACGTGCGGCGTGCACTGCGCTGAGATTAGTGCGTTCCTTGGCTTGATGCGTGCCTCCCTTTAATCAGAACATGATAAATTTGGTTACGTGTTTTTTGATCTGGGCGCAGTCATGTAGCCTTGTGGATGTTAAGATGGTGAAATCCGGTACTACTAACTACCAAGTTCATGAACACATCTTTAGCATCGTCGTCTTTCTTTTCTGTCAGGGCGTTCGCACAAATCAGGCTTATATTAAAATGTTTAGTCTTTATGCGTATCGCGGCTAGACGCTCGTCAACAGGCGTGAACCGAGAGGCAAGGCCACGTAGTTTCCTACTCACTACGAAACGACATCCAAATTCGTGCTTACTCGCATTTCAGCCGTAGTAGATGTCACAGGATACTTTTTTTAGAGCAACCCTGTCCTATCCATCGGATTTCTTGGATCGCAGTGATTTCAGCCTTGCATCTTTCGAGGATATCAATCAGCTGGATATTTGCACCATCCCAATTAAGGGTGCGGACATTCCAGGTGCATATCCTTATTTCATTATCCTTATAGCGTTTGCGGGAGTTGTCATCATAGGGTTCCTTCCGAGGCTTCCTGTTCGTATTCATTGGGGGTTAATACGTTAGCTCACCTCTGAACAGTTGTTCAGAAGCTACCCAGGAGATACGTGTCCTAATGGATGTGTGAGTTGCTTGGACCGTTTGTAACAAGAATCATTGTTGGACATTCCCAAGTGAATGGGAGTCAACAACTTTTCTCACAATGTGAACTTGAGCAAACGAGTTCCAATCTCCCAATTCAGAATGCCATAAAAGCCAAAGAGACAGCCATATGTTTTTTAATGAACATAGAAAAAGCCTTTGACAACACATCTCACACGGAAGTTGCAAGAACACTTAACAAGAGAAATGTATATCCTTCTCTTACCAGAACCAGTGCAACTGGACTGAAGAACATTCGTGAGTAATCTACTTGGTAAAAATATCACAGTTAAAACCACATAAGGATACCTTGTGGGGCCTTGTAGTGGATGAATAAGTAGACTACCTTACACACTATGTGATCAAATTAAAATGGGCATCAATATCACACGATCTTGACGCTCCAAAGTTTGGCTGCGTATCAACCCTGCTAAAACTACAATTGTTCCTTTTCTAGGTAACACAAGATGAAATTACTGAATTCAATATAGGTGAGTGGGACGTTGGTTAAACTTTCCAAGGAGGTGAAATACCTGGGAGTAATATTTGACTAACGTACCATATGGAAGAACCATTTAGAACATATTTGCAGAATCTTTGCTAGGAAATATAAGGGTATACCCCTAAAATAATAAAGTTGATGCATTTCACAATAGTCAGACCTATAGTAACGTAAGGCGCCATTTTTGGGCGGATAGGGTTAAACTAGCAGTATGTACCAGCAAACCATAGAATATAATTCAAAGGTTAATTTGTATAAATATAACAGGAGCAATGGGAACCTATCCTAGTGAGGTGTTAGACGTGCTTTTAAATCTAATGCTGCTGCATATTCATATCCAACAACATGGGAACAGAGTCATCGTTAGGATAGAAAGGAATAATAGTGAGAGACACAATCAAATGATATCTTGAAAGACAATACGCTAGTGACAACATAGGTATAATGAACAGTTTCATCAGAAGATTTAAGGTAGGACTCAGCACTAAAGAACAATTGAGGAACATAGCGCTGAACAACGATGTCAAACCAGGGGCAATCAGCTGGTTTACAAACGTTACTCTAACAGATGAAGGAATTAGCGCAAAGGTTTTCGGACCTCGCACAAAATACGTTGAATCTTTTGGAAATTCACCAATATATTTCAGGCAAAGTTGTATGCAATAGAAAGAAATTCAATATAAATAGTGGGTACAAGAACTAAAATATCACAAATATCCTCATATCCCATACGCCTATTAGAGCAGTAAGTTTACCTGTTAATAAATCTAAACTGATCTTGGAATGCATAGGTAAATTAAACAGCCTAGGAAGATTCAACAAGATTACTCTATACTGGGTTTCCGGTGATGCGGGCATACCAGAAAAGAAGAGGAGCAACACCTTCCTTCACAGGCCATTCTGCGGACTCGGACCAGGTGCAATGAGAATCATAGCAAAAGAGGAGGAGAATGAAAACTTTCTGTATAGACGTTGACGAAACTCCGGTGCATAAATTGGCGGACTCTCCAGCTTTGACCCTGAACAGGCACAAGTATCTTGGCAATTACCAAGTGACAGGAAGAGCAAAGTTGAACACAGAAGACTTCGTTCTTTTTGCATTCGGCTAGGACTTCGTCGGAATTTCACGAGTTTATTTTAAAATTTTGCCCCTCCCCCTCCTTCCCAACAATATCCTACCCCAAGGGTAAACATTTCTTCGGCACAAAAAAAATAATAGTAATGCCAGTATAGAAATAACGTCTCTCTAAGCCAAAACACCAAGACTTCATCAAAATCTGATAATAAATGACGATTTGAATTTGAACGACCTATGCTACTTCCATCCTCCCTTTTCTTCGCATACATAAACAAGTAACGAAATTACAGTCGGGCGTAACCGACTGTAACAGGCCCTGTACCAGTGCAGGTCGCTTAACAAACACATTAAATGTTTCCCGAGCTTATGACCAAACACATGACCACTTCCTACTGCCGTATAAAACAGTTTTTTTAGTATGAAAATAATAATATTATTTCTACCTGTTACATACATTTGCACAAACCCAATAGGCTCTTGTACCTTCGGTACAGGGCCTAAAAAATGTTTTATACATAAAAAAATGTTTTATAAGGCACTTATTAGTGAAGTGAGAAGAGGGAGGAGCAAAATACTCTTCGTCAGTACCCTTTTTTCTTGTTAATTTCCTACCTTTTTGTTTTGCACTGCTTGGTCATAAGCTAGGGAAGCATTTGGGTTTGTTAGGCCTCTTACAGTCGGTTATGCCGGACTGCAATTTTCTTGGTTTAATTTAATAAAGTTTTATGCAGTTCTATGACAGAAAGCCAGTAAGAAATCTTATATATATTACCTATAGTGCTTGTGCTGCAATGCGCTTTCACTTTTCAACATTATTAGAAGGCAAACTAAATGACATTCGCGTGTGACACAAAATAACATGTACATGTAAGTACTTACGTATGCTGAAAATGTAAGCAGTTATTTGTGAATGTAATAAGTTGGCCAAATCATTAAATATCAAACCCGCAGTCACGATTTAGGTTCACTTAGAAAATTCATCAAAAGATGTACATAATTATATTGCAAAATGTCTCACAGAGGTCGAGAAAATGGAACAGATAGCCCAACGAAAACTTACCGCGCTAACGACGAAGTGTAACTATAAATTGCAGTTATCTGGTAGATCACTTTGCAACACACTGAGTTCCCTAGCATATGGCTCACTTGTCATCCAGCATTGTGT
>JAWNNP010003529.1:0-13474 GCA_035044805.1 Leucophenga maculata | reverse complement strand
CGAACCAACTGACGGTAGAGATGTTTGGCTCGCTCTAAACTGAAGCATAGTGTCATTAACATCCTTCATAAATGACTTCATGTCTTCGGCTAATTGTGAACGTATGCCTTCCAGAGCCTCGGTATGTCTCGTACGCTTGCGCTACTGTCATATTCACTGCTGACTTCACTTCAGACGGAATTTTAGTTGAACTCTTGATCTCCGTACCCTTTTCCGACATATCCACTCTCTGGGTGGCACCTGCCGCTACCTCAGTATAACACGCCTCGCTTCGCGACCACGCACCTAATCCGCTTGATCCAGGCACGTCATCCTCGGCCAATTTCATTCCTGCGTCCATTGAGCTAGTCCTCTCGTCCTGCTGTTGGTTTTTTGGCCAAGTGACCCACTACCATATTTTTGTCTGTTAATACCTGATCAATCCTTGATTGCTCTGCAAATAGTCTGGTCACCGGTCTAGATTCCTTTATATTCAATCCTCTATTTTTAATTAACTCTACGCTTCTTTCAATTTTTCTTTTTATCTTCTGTGCTTCTGCACTATTCATTATTTACCTAAATACAGTAAACTAACAAAAGCAAAATTATACGCAATTGGGTGGGCAATATCTCACAACTACAACTACCACATCGGAACGCTTATCACTTCAGTATTTTAACAAATATACATTCGTATACTCACACAAACCTATATACACATATATACATACATATATGTACTTTTCGCGCTACATTTGTCATGGTCACGAAAACAGAAAACAAATTGAACATTTTTTTAAGCCATAAAATCAATGAATAACTTATTTGTTCAGCTCTATAGGTATTAAGTACCGGACAACTAAATATTTAGGATCTACGATACTTAATACTTTTTATGAATCCACTAATTGTGAATAAACTCAAACCTGGAATCTTTTTTAAATTTAGTAAAAACCCATCTTGAACCCTTCCCTTGACGTTCTTAATAACAGTCCTACGGCAGCAATGGACTCGATCAGTACAGATCCGTCCATGGTCCAGCAGATACAACTCTATTCAAAACACAAACTGTAATTTTTTTTTTTTGCATAAGTTTTAGCATCCAAAAGATTATTCGGTGGCAGCAATGGACTCGAGCAAAACGGCTCCATCCTCGGTCCAACCCACGTAATTTTTTTAGCGCCAATATACTATACTAATAATTATTGCCTTTCACCTCAAAAAAAAAAAAAAAAATATTTTTAAAAATAAAGGATATTATTTTATGTTATTTAATAACAGGTGTTGACTTTTATTAGGCACCATTTGTCGTAACTGTGCCTGGTGCCATTTGTTGCATCCTGCTTTTCACAATTTAGAAAAACTGTGTCCCTGTACGCGTCTGGCTGCGGCTTTTCCTCAGGGCCTCTCAGGCGGGTTCGACCGTCAAACGCCACTAGGCAGTTTCTACAAAAAAAATTTAAGATATTTTACAACACACACTAATCACAATACACAATCACAATTATATTCCCCCTTCAATACTATAATCCGTTTCGTTTACAATATTAAACAATCGGTATTGGCTGAGGGAAACACAACACGGACGGACGATTGAGACCATGACATTTGTTGGGGATCAGGTGGAATAATCCCCGCGCGGCCCACCCTACCTTGAACCATGTTTTATATTCAACAGGATTTCCTAATTTTCATTTACTTAGCGCTCCACTTAGGATGGCAAGCCTTCCTTTATTTAGAAGAAAAAAACTAATGTGTTGGCAATATCAAACAAAGAGAAAAATCATTCGTTATTTATACCTTTATGCTAATTTTATCAAGCCTACCTCTCCTGTCAGAGCGCTCTACTAAATAAGTCAGCCTAATCAAACTTGCTGGGTGTTCTTAGGAATTTAATACCTCAACATTTTTTTTTTCTTTTTTTTCCTAACAATTTTATAACCAAAAAAAAAAAACTATAAACAACAACAAAAAATGACTATCGATACTTTAAATTATCTTAAACTAAAATTAGGAAATATTGAAATTGTCTTATAAACTAATAACATAAATTATTAATAAATTTAGTAATTTCCACTTCGATTGCCCCTGGTTTTTTTTTTTTCTTTAACGTTTCTTTTTTTTTTTTTGATGATTTTTTTTCTTGGGTCATATAAACATGTAAACCGAAGAAATATTAAGCAGTGTTAATTATCTTTTCCTTCCTTTCGTCGTGGCATCAAGATTTAGCACAAATTTTGTTTCAGTAAATTTTGGTTTGGAAATCATAAAATTAATCAACGTTTATAAAAACCTGTGGCCCTCATAGCTGGTTACCGGATCTGAATTTTGGGCGGACGTACGTTTTCCTACAAACTTAAGCGGTTGCTTGGCTGATAAAGTTGCCACATTAACATGGGGGGCCACACTATGGAAGTGATACGCTAATTAACCTCTTTTCTCGTTTTCATAGATATAGATTTATACTACTCACGGTTTATTTGATTTCCGTTTTACGCCAAATGAGAGAAAAAAAAGCTCGCCACTACATTTTAATTGGCGCTGCCAATTTCGCTAAGCATAGAAACATTTCAAATTGTATATACTTGCTGATTTCTATATACATATATATATTTTTTTTAATTATTCCACTCACGAAGTCATAAAACGCACTATTGTTAAAACACTTTATATATAAACACGCTCTTTATAAACTCAGCGTACTTGCTACTTCGGCGAAGGAAATTTTTAAACTGCAGTAAAATAAATTGTTTGTTAGCCACAGGTAAACGATACCTTCCCAACAACGAGCCTAATGAGGCCACAACTACAATCCTGATTTCCAAAAAATGTTCCCGCTTTTGAGCAATGTACCGCAAGTCCTTTCTTTGAGCTCGAAAACATGCCATCTTAGGGTCGATAACCTGAGCATAAAAAAATGCCCTATATCTGCGTCTACACATATACTAATGTAGGACGTTCTGCTCGGAGTATCAGGCCCGCAGCAATCCTTACTACATTTCCCCCAGGCACAAACTCCATGACCACATTCTCTGTAGCTGTTGTTATTCACCACATTTAACCCTAAACTCCTCGCCTTCCGCGTCTTGACAAATCACTACTCTCATTGCGATCGCACTCACCTGATTTTGTATCAGGCTGCGCTTCTCGCGCGTTACTGCCCTTTTGTTGTTTGGGAGTAGATGGTTTGTTTATGTTGCGTACTCGTGGTTGCCGCAACAAAACAGATGTAAACCTTTTAGAATGCTCTGATATTCTTTCTCTAAGCCGGCTTAAAAAATTGTTGTTAAAAAAAAAAAAGATTTCTTAAAAAATCCAAAAAGGTTTGAAAGGGGAAGGTTGGTACTTTTTTTCACTTTTAGGTTAGGGTATCTCGAAAACCTGACGTATTCCGAGCACGGATTCGGATTCAGCGCATCAAAATCCTTCGGGTATGTCAGGTCTGGTCTCTGGGTGAACAATTTTTTGGCCTGTGTAATTGTTAGTAGACAATTTTTCCACTTTATAACATTAGGATATAAGGATAGGGTAAATGAATTTGTTAATAAATATTCGTTTATTGTAAAATGAAGGCATGTTACGCCCATCTTTCATGTTATCGGTGGTCGATCCCAACCCTGAGGAAAGTATGGGACCGATAAAAGGTAGTAACAGATGTGATGTGATGAAAGAGTCTAGCATATACGACCGCGTGAGCAAATCTTTTACTTCTGCATTATGTAATAGTATTTCATATTTATTTTTAACTATTTCGAACATTTCTGAATTTATTTTTATTGATATATGAGACATTCTGAAAAAATGACACTTTAAAAACAAAAATTCTCTATTTTTTCTGACAATTATATATCTTGTAGTATATGTGAAAACTAAAAATAAATATGATTTTAGGTCCGTGTATTGCAGGGTTAATTTTCGAATTCCCATATCTTTTAAACGAAAAAACGGATTTTAAAACACCAAGAGACTTTTTGTGCACAATTTCTTAAACTTTAAAACTGTGTATCGTATTTTTTAATTAATATTTCATAGAAAAAAATGTTGCTTCAATTTTTACCTCTTTATGCCCTCTTCGATTTTTTTTGAAATACTCTAAAATGTTCCTTATTTTATCACCTTTCTACCCCCAAAGGGCATTTTGGGCCAGCAATCTATATATATCAAAATGAATCTTGTATATATCTATCTATGTATGTATCTATGTATGTTCCTTATAGGAAGCAAAACCATCCAACCGACTGAGCTGAAATTCACAGACGATCTTCAGTTCATTCAGGAGAGTATTCGAGTAAAGTTTGGTCAAAATCGGAGGGGGCTGTGCCCCACCCCCTATACAAGCGATATACAAAATTCAACATATCTTTGCATCCAGCTTAGGTACGGGGACGAAATTTATTACTCATGTTAATGGGAACAGGAAAAGTAATCGTGTCATGTTTGGTCCAAACCGGAGGGGGCTATGCCCCACCCCCCATACAAGCGATAAACAAAATTCAACATATATTTCCATTTATCTGAGGTACGGGGACGAAATTTATTACACATGTTAATGGGATCGGGAAAAGTAAACGTGCTATGTTTGGTCCAAATCGGAGGGGGCTATGCCCCACCCCCCATACAAGCGATAAACAAAAATTTAACATATCTTTGCATCCATCTGAGGTACGGGGACGAAATTAATTACACATCTTAATGGGATCGTGAAAAGTAATCGTGTTATGTTTGGTCAAAATCGGAGGGGCTATGCCCCACCACCCATACAAGCGATTAAAAAAAATTCTACATATCTTTGTATCTATCTGAGGTATGGGGACGAAATTTGTTACACATATTAGTGGGATCGGGAAATGTAATCGTGTTAAGTTTGGTCAAAATCGGAGTGGGCTATGCCCCACCCACCATACAAGCGATAAACAAAATTCTACATATCTTTGTATCTATCTGAGGTACGGGGACAAAATCGGAAGGGGGCTATACCAACCCCTATACAAGCGATGCAAAAAAATTCAACATATCTTTGCATCTATTTGAAGTACATGGATGAAGTTTGGTATGCATGTTAATGGAATCGGATGAAGTAATCAAGTTAAGACAAGAGAATAAAGTTTCATAGTTTAAACGATAAAAAAAGTTATTTGATTTTTCGGTTTTAAATATAGCTGAAAGAGGTAGAGAAGTGCTTGGAGTCGAGTAGGAGGAGAATATATTGTGTGTTGAAAATAACTTTTATTGGGCACAGCAAAGCGTGCCGGGTACAGCTAGTGTTTGTATGAGATACAAATAAAAAACTAGCTCAGCGCATTAATATTTCATACAAAAAAATTTAAAAATTACGATACACCAGAAGAGGGGCGGACTTTTTTAGTAATCAAAAGTACTTAGGACCCCTAGAACCCATCTACTAATTATAGCCACTAATTCAGTACAATAAAAATAAAATCAGTACAATTTAAATAAAACAAAGAAAATTTTATGAAAGAGCGAAAATATATGATAAATACATTTTGTAACGAACTTTTTAAAAATTAGAGGATAGTTGGGCAAGGGCCCCCTTCTCCCCCTGGATACGCCCTTGTGGATGCATGTCCCATCAATTCAAACGGAACACAATCGGCGCAATACCTGATCGAAGAATATTTTAAAGATTCAGTGTCAATTTGAAACTTTTCTAAAAATACTAATAAAAAATTATATCCAAGAATGTGTAAATAATGTAGAGATTTTTGGTTAAGTGGTACTTTCCTCGTCTGTAAATATGTGTATCTGCTTATCCCACAAAACTATTAACACGTTTATAACGAATAAAAATGTTACCGCCCCCTCGACAGCTTTAAAGTCTCTTTTGCATAGTGATACTGTGTTCGTTTTGTTCGACCAAAATGAAAAATATTCAAAAGAGAGCGTCTCGGGCTATTCGGAGTTAGTCAAAGTTAAACCGCCGAACTGTATTGTTCGAGTTTGAAATAGGTGTTCACAAAAGGACTTTTTTTCACTAACTATTCTTTTTTTTTTTTGTTTTGTGCCATTTTTTTTAACGCTATGAAAATTTTAATTTGTGCCATCGCGCTAATGCCGCTTTGTGTGATGACTGAAAGTGAGTTACCAAATATATATAAAAAAAAAGAAAAACGTTTGCTTTCGTACAACCAAAGCTTTAATACTTTTCACACTCGCTCGTGAATATGTTATTTCGCGTTTTAAGTGGTCAGCTCAGCAAATAAGAAAGATTTAGTTATCAACGCCAATGGGGCACAGTATAGTACACGTGCCTTTTTATCCAAATGTTAAGAATAGGTTAATAAAAGCCACTAAGGTGCAATTTAAGTTAACAATTTAGTTGGCTTAGGGATTGTGTGACAGATTCCCTTAAGTGAGGGGCACACCGCCTTGGGCAATGTTAACCAATGCCGACCCTAAATTTTAACGTAGTATGATTAGTCAGATAGACAGAAGTGACTTGTAGATTCCTTTGCTAAACTGATAAAGAATATATTTATATAGTTTATGGCGTGTCCTCTTTGGGGTTATTACAAATTTCATGGTTAAATGAATATACTATTTATATTATTTGTGAAAATATTAATTATAATTATTTTTCAAGCGCAAACAAATTATTGACAAAATTTAAAATGACCGCAATAGATTGAAACAACTTGGATCAAACTAAGTTTTTAATACTCTTTACCTACACTCAGCACTAGATAAAATAAATGTTTAATACTAATGTGTTTCGATCATGAAGCTCCATGATATTCGAAATATTCGCAGTAAGAAATGTTTATACCCCGGTTCTAGTCTTCGTCATCAGCTTTGTCATAACGTACACTATGATTACAGTTTCAGAGATTTTTGATATTCACACATTCGAACGAAGGACGGACGGAAATAAGTATATCAACTCAACTTTTGATATTTATCAACATATAAAATTTTATATACATTTCCACATCTATATATACATACATATATTAAGTAATTGCTACAAGTGTGCAAAAACCCGACTGTAACAAAGCCAATAGCACATTAACGAACTACTGGAGTAAGCGATTGTAACACCATGACAGGGCTATGAACTTGAAACATATCCCGTGATACCAAACTTAACATAGTTGGTCAACTTTAACTTTTTTCTTTTTCACAATATGGAGTCTGGTTGTCGCCATATTGAATTTTGATTATTGTCATATATTTATTGATGATCAAAATCGGTCCAAGCGTTTGGTCTCTAGAGTGCAAAAAATAATCAAAAATACATACATAGGTCGGGTACTAATGAATGTTGTATATATCTATCAATCTATTAGCACGTTAATATGATGGAGTTATTCTTGAAAACATTTCGTGAATAAGTTCCAATTTCATTTCCTCCGACGTTGGCACCTTATAGTTGTGTTATTGTATGACAAATAAGAATTGTATACAACTCTATAGGCGCCAATTTCAAATTGGAGCTGACTGTTTTGTTTTCAGTTTCTTTTTTTTGGATTCGTCGCTTTACATAATAGGATTTCATATTAAATTATAAATAATTTAAACATATGTCCAATTATTTTTACTGATACATGTTGGCACCTCGTTAAAGAGTGACAACTTTGAGTTAATTTCATGAAATTGTAAATATCGTATAAACAGCACCTTTTTATTCGTGAAATGGACAATTTAATGAAATGTGTCGTATAAACGTAGTATATGTAAGCTCCTTATAGAAAGCCAAACCGTCCAACCGATTGATTCACAGATGAACCTCAAGTAGGTCAAGAAAGTAATCCGGTTAAGTTTTGTCAAAATCGGAGGGGGCGTTACCCCACCACCATAAAAACGATAAAATCCTTTTGAGGTACAGAAAGGAAATTTGGTATATATGGTAATAAGATAGGGGAGAGTAAGATGACATAATAAATTGTGTCAAATGTGGAGCGGGAGATGCCCTGCCCCCATAAAATAATTTAAATTTTAATAATTGATTTAAGATACAGCGATGAAGTTGGGTTTTGCTTTCTATAAAGAACATACATATGTATGTATATAGATAATATTTATAAATATAAATTTGCTGGGTACACCTAGTAAATTTATGAAAAAGTATTTTATCTCCCTTTTTTCATACATTTTGTTCATTACCTTCATACCTTAGTGTAGTATCAAATAACTTTTGAGGATGCAATCAACAAAATTTTAAATTTTATTGTATTTACTTATGTATAAGTATAAATACACATAAATACACTAAAATAACTGTTCTGGTTGGCTACGTGTTTCAAGTAATCTCCTTGCTCTGTCTCCTAAGCTGACAATGATTTTTTATATGTAATTTTAACAAAGCAGTTGCATAAAGAGCTTGGCTAGCAATGCAAATGACTTCATTTAATCAAACTGGCACCACATATTTGACATATGCAAATATGATAAGTAGTTTACAAAAATATATTCAATCTGACAATGTATAATCGATCGAAATACAAGCACGATATTTTGGTATAAAACTCAAAATGCCAAGCAGTATTTTTAATTTTTTTTATCTAGAGATTGTGTAAGGGCGTATTTAACGTATTTTAAGGACCATTCCAACGAAATTTTACATGTTTAAAAATATATATACAAATACATGAAAAAACGCCGCATCGAGCATGGGTTCGAGATACCCTGTATCTTTTTGAAACTTAAATGTGTATGGAGAAATTTTCCCTACTGAATCCGAATGGGAAATTTCGTTATAATTAACACTTATACAATTTTTTAAAAACTAACAATAACAACAATTTTTGATACCCACAAACAGGAGAATGATTGGTATGGGCTTTTACATATTTTTTAGGATTTCATCACAATGTAATTTTCATAACGCATCTTGATCTAGAAATATGTTGTACATATTTTGAAACTAAAAAACCATCTTATCAAGCAACTTTGGTTATCATTTTATTCCCTTACATTTATATTACTTTGCAATTCCAATAGAAGCAGCGACTTTTCCAAAAATATTTAATATTTTGTCAACTAAATATGCATCGAAACGCCAATAATATGTGCAGATATTGTTTTCCAGGTCGGCGAAAACTAGTCATACATTTCTGTTGTGCCGCATATTAGTTGATAAACTTTTCAGACATTTATTTATATATGTATATAATGTTAGAAACTTGGCAATGAAAAACTCTGTATTCAGAATATGTACATAAAAAAGAAAATAACAGTGGCACGAGTACTGGAAGATATAGTTCCGATACAGAAACTAGTTCAATTTATTTATTGCTTTGTTTCATTATATTTTTGTAAACTCAAGCAACCATCTTTCTCCACATGAATACTACTTATCCCTTGCCAGCAAAACCCGTCTTAGCGAGTCGTGTTATGTACGTTATATACATATGTATGAATACGAGGCGAGTGTCGATGAATATTTAGTCAGTTTCGAATGTCATGGAAGAAGGTTTATGATATTTTTCCTGCTTGGTTTTTGTCTAATATCCATACTTGAAGGCATGCAAAACTGTGTGTGTTGCATGTAAAAAATAGTTACAATTTTTTGTGCCCGAATAACGTAAACTAAGCATTTGCCAAATATACTCTTTTATAAAATTTTCATTTCTTTTTAATTGGTTAATATATTCATGATTATTAGTTCAGGAACTGGTACCAACCAGCAACCTGATTGACTGCTTTGCCACAAAAGAGAAAAATTGAGAATTGAGGTAATGAAGTTTCAGCCACAAAACCGGATTGAAGCTTGACTGCGCTTTAACTGGTTTTTTTATATTGTTTTTTAGTCTGCGTTTTACATTATGCAATCGGCTTAATCAACTTGGATAGTTTCTTTGGTAACAGTGCAGTGCCGTATACCAACATAAGGCAATGAATTTATGAGTACATATATTTGTGTGTCCATTTATACATACATATATATATATATATTTATGTATATATATATATATATATATATATATATATATATATATATATATATATATATATATATATATATATATATATATATATATATGTATGTATAAATGGTCACAAATATATGTACTCATAAATAAATATATTACATATATGTACTTATATATATATATATATATATGTATATATATTTAAGCCTATATATATAATAGCTTTCACCTGCGACTTCGTCCGCGTAGATTTCGATAAAAAGTATTTTTGTTTATTGTTCTATATGATATTCTAAGCGTAGGTTTACACTAATCTGATATTTAGCCAGAATCTGATTTTTTAACAAATTTCGTTGAGTTTTGTCTCACTTTTACTTGAAGTTTGTAGATGTTTGAAACTATTTTCAACGCAATAAATACCTGCCGTATCTCTATTTTTAGAGATAGTTCTATCAAATATATATTTTCGACAATTGGTTTATTAAGCTATATGAATATTTGTGTTAATTATTTAACGTTTATTTTAAAAATTATTTTATACTAGCTTTTACCAGCGACTTCGTCCGCGGATCTTCCGATAAAAAGTAGCATATCTAATTATTTTTCTTATTTTGCCTAATTTGTGGTGTACCGCCCTCTAATTTTCACCAAACTTAACCCGTTTACTTCTCATGATCCTCTTAACATGTATACCAAATTTCATTTCTGTACCTTAAATGGATGCAAAGATATGACAAATTTTGATTATCGCTTATATGGGGGGTGGGGCAACGCCCCTCCGATTTTGTCCATACTTAACAGGTTGACTTCTCCTCATCCTCTTAACATGTATACCGAATTTCATCACTGTACGTTAAATGGATGCAAAGATATGACAAATTTTGATTATCGCTTATATGGAGGGTGGGGCAACGCCCCTCCGATTTCGACCAAACTTAAAAGGATGACTTCTGCTGATCCTCTTAACATGTTTACCACATTTAACTTCTGTACCATAATTAGTTGAAAGGATATGAAACATTTTGAATGTCGCTTATATGGGGAGTGGGGCAACTTAACATCCAATTTTCACCAAACTTAACCGGTTGACTTCTCTTGATCCTCTTCACATGTATACCAAAATTAATCTCTGTACCTTAAATGGATGCAAAGATATGACAACTTTTGATTATAGCTTATATAGGGGTGGGTAATGCTCCCTCCGATATTGGCCAAACTTAACAGGTTGACTTCTCATGATCCTCTTAATATAATATGTACCTTAATTGGGTGCAAAGATATGAAAATTTTGATTACCGCTTATATAAGGAGTTGGGCAACGCTCCTTCGCATTTTGACCAACCTTAACAGGTTGACTTCCCCTGATTCATCTTAACATGTATACCACATTTCGTTTCAGTACCTTAAATGGATGCAAAGATATGAACAATTTTAATTTTAGCTTATGTGGGTGGTGAGGCAACGCCCTCTCCGATGTTGACTAAACTTAACAGGTTGACTTCTCCTGATCTTCTTAGCATGTATACCAAATTTCATCTCTGTTCCTTAAATGGATGCAAAGATATGACAAATTTTGATTATAGCTTATATGGCGGCGTGGGGCAACGCCCCCTCCGATTTTGACCATACTTAACCGGTTGACTTCTCCTCATCCTTTTGAACATGCATACCAAATTTTATCTCCGTACCTTAAAAGGATGCAAAGACATGACAAATTTTGAATACTGCTTATATGGCGTAGTGGGGCAACGCCCCTTCCGATTTTGTCACCAAATTTAACAGGTTGACTTTTCCTTATCCTCTTTACATGTATACCAAATTTCATAACTGTACCTTAAATGCATGTAACGATATCGACAAATTTTGATTATAGCTTATATGTGGGGTGGGGCACACGCCCACTCCGATTTTGACCAAACTTAACAGGTTGACTTCTGCTGATCCTCTTAACATGTTTACCAAATTTCATATCTGTACCATAAATGGATGCAAAGATATGACAAATTTTGATTATCGCTTATATGGGGCGTGGGGCAACGCCCCCTCCGAGTTTGTCAACACATACTTATATCAGGTTCGATCATCCCATCTATCTCTAATCCAAAATTCAGACGAATTGAAAGTGGCATAGCCGTAACAGATGCACATCCATACATACATCCATCCGTACAAACTTTCAAATGGATAACATTAGTAGGACATGACAAATTTTGATTATCGCTTATATGGCGAGATGGGGCAACGCCCCTTCCGATTTTGTCACCAAACTTAACAGGTTGACTTTTCCTGATCCTCTTAACATGTATACCAAATTTAATCACTGTTTCTTAAATGGATGTAATGAATTTCTTCTCTGTACCTTAATTGGGTGCAAAGATATGACAAATTTTAATTATCGCTTATATAAGGAGTTGGGCAACGCTCCTTCCGCATTTTGACCAAACCTTAACAGGTTGACTTCCCCTCATCCTCTTAACATGTATACCACATTTCGTTTCAGTACTTTAAATGGATGCAAAGATATGACAAATTTTGATTATAGCTTATATGGGGGGTGGGGCAACGCCCGCTCCGATTTTGTCAACACATAGCTTAACCGGTTGACTTCTCCTGATCCTTTTGAAATGCATACCAAATTTTTTAGCTCTGTACCTCAAATAATCTATATACAAACTTTGATTTATACATCAGAATTTCATCACTATATTCTTAAATGGATGTAAAGATTCGACAAATTTTCGATTATAGCCTATTGACTATGCGGGTGGTGCTGCAACGCCCCCTCCGGTTTTGACCAAACTTAACAGGTTGACTTCTCCTGATCGTCTGAGCATGTATACCAAATTTCATAAATGTACCTTAAATGGATGCAAAGATATGAAAAATTTTGATAATCGCTTTTATGGGGGGTGGGGCAACGCCCCCTCCGATTTTGACCAAACTTTACAGGTTGACTTCTCCTGATTGTTTTAGCATGTATACCAAATTTCATCTCTGTACCTTAAATGGACGCAAAGATATGACAAATTTTGATTATAGCTTATATTGGGGGTGGAGCAACGCCTTCTCCAAGATTGTCAAAACGTAGCCTATGTTCTTTTCCATCGTCCCATCAGTCTCCATACCAAAATTAATACGAATTGGTTGAGCGGTTCTAGCAGTAAGAGAGGAACATACATCTATACAATACATCTATACCAAACTTTCGCATATATATATATATATGTATATAAATATATATATATATTATTATTTATTATGTGTAATAGTTGGCACTGCGACCTTACAGGTCTATTGTGCCCTATCAGTTGCTGTCTTACAGCAACACGTCCAGCCCTACTGCCCTGAAGAAGGCCACTAGGTTTTTGGGGTTGAGTGCATGCACCGCCTTTCCTGTCACTTGGTAATTGCCAAGATATATGTGCCTGGTTTGGGCCAGAGCTGGGCAGTCGCCCAGGATATGCTCCGGAGTTTCGTCGTCCTCCAGACAGAATCTGCAGGTGCTATCACCTTCGATTCCGATTTTATACAAGTGTCTCTTAAGTCTACAGTGTCCGGTCAGGAAGCCCGAAACCATTCTTAGATCTTTTCTTTTAAGACCGTTG